>JAFELL010002597.1:0-25839 GCA_019059645.1 Caranx melampygus | reverse complement strand
GGAGAGGTGTAAGTAAATACTAAAAATACTAAAAACTCAGTACCTTTCTACAGTCATTCAGTCTGTTGACAAGATGCTGAAGAACTCTGATTGATCCCTCTTTGTGGCCTCATCTGCCACAGCTGTAAAACAGTTTCCACAGCAGCATCAGAGTTTCCATATTAGACACACAAAAGAGAGCTGGAAGCTGTGATTCACACCACGTTATATATCCTCAATGAGAAATTATGAAGCATGCAGATAAAACCCAAACTTCTCAGTCTGCTTACCTTCCATCTTGTGGGTTTGGTATTTGAAATCAAACTCATCTTGCTGCTCCTCCAGACATATTATGGTATGTTCCATGCACTATATCCCCAACAACGTAACATAATGGAAATTGTACTATGTTCCATCAAGCAGGAATGATAAGACAAAACCAAAATAATCTGCACCTGCACTTCATTCCTGAGGCCGGCCATTTTTCGCTCAAGGTCCTGCTGGCTGCTTGTCTCCATGGTTTCCTGCTGTACTTGCAAAAACTTAACCTGAATCAATGCAAAAAGAGAAAAGAGTAGGACGAGGTAAGGACAAGATAAAGACCGTGTTTCAGACATGTAGCTACAGAACAAAAAATGAAGTTGAGACAATGTGGCACAAGAAAATGTTTTACTTTTTAGCCCAAACATTGATTTCTGTCTTTTTGTTTGCATTCAGTGAATTTACAAGTAAATTGAATATATGAATTACATAACAGGGCTGAAGACACACAGCATATTCACAAAGCCATATGCAAACAAACCTTTAATATCTTTGGTGATAAAACATTTGCAAATAAAACAAGTGTCAAGGTTGTTCCCAAATGTACATAGTGCCATTTACAGCAGCGATTACTGTGTAACTGCTTTGAGTATCAGGGCGTGACCTATCTTTCATATATGTCAGTATCTTGTTCACCAACCTGTTCTGCCAGATCAGCACTCTGCAGGATCTCCTTCTCTTTTTCCATAAACCAGAGGATTGTGCTGGCCAAGGCACAAGGTTCCTCCAGGTACCGCTGTCAGTGAAAAGGGACCACATGGTTGCTTGTTGTCAGTTTTAGCAGATAGTGATAAAATACTTTAAAACACACTGACAGCCCTTGCTCCGTTCTCACAGACAGATAAAAGAGACTCATTGTATTTGTCCTTGGGCTCATATGACATTCAAATATTTATTACACCAATATAAAGCAGATCATAATTCATCATATTTAAACAAACCTGAAAGTTCTGTTTATAGCGTCTAATGTTGTGCTGCATCAGGAATGACTCCTCCTGGACAAAGCGACTGTGCTGGATATCCAGATTCTCCAACAGGACCTGTAACAGCACCACAGCCAGGTCATGGTCCCGTGCTGCACGCTCCCTGAAGAATAAAAAACAAAATACAAAGAGAATATTTTTACAAACATGGTGGAGCTACTTTAAAAAAAAAAAAAAGGTATGGGTTGGTTAACATAATAATAACAATGATTAAAGAGGTACTTTACCATTCCTGTTTCTCTAACCATGCAGACAGGTATGCCGGACGTCCATAGGTAAAGCATCTCTGTCATAGAGCTCGTGTAACTGCTGTCCATACACAGTAGGCAGCTGACACAGTTTCTCCCACTGGCCATCCTGAGGTCAATCAGACACACCAACACACGCAAAACCAGTTAACGACATTATGTGTATTATTGTCATTACACTTAATGGGAAAATATCTGCCTAAATGTATATGTGACAACTTACTGACAACAGCCGAGGGAGCAAAGAGCACTTAATATCAGCTAACTGCAGCTGTAAATGCTAATTGCTTACTGTCTGACGTGTAGCCTAATAAAGCTAATTCTCCTGTTATGTTTTTAAAACGGCACTAAAAAGCTGACAGCGAGTTTACTTTATTTGTAAGTTAGCTAGCTGTCATGTATCTACTGACATTTATTCACGCTCCCATTTAAATGTACTCACGTTTCTTCGTGCTGTCAGCCGACTTAGAGACGTCACATAAGCTAACTAGTTAGCTAAAATCATGCATAGCTCAGGTACTTCTCGTGTTTGTAGCTGTTTGTCGATGTCAGTAAAGCACAACCACGAACAGCGAACACTCGGATAGCGATTTCCTTGTGTTATGTTTTACTTAGTTCTCTGTTTTATTGGATATCTCTTATCCCGCCCGAGCTGTCCATCTCCTAACTCACACCGGACGCCATTTTGGCTCTGAAAACACTGAAGTCAAAGCGCTCACAGAGCCGATATGTCCCGTTTGTGACGACGCAGTTTCCTCACGAGCGCCAAGCAAACGGCTGATTGGACAAGGAGGACACAAAGGGGCGCGAGCTGTTGGTAGGTTGGCACGTCAGTCTGCAGCGAAGGGCAGGGTTAGGAGAATAGAAACTTACGGAGATTTGTGTCTGCAAATTTCCAAGAAATGACGTAGTGAAAGTGATCAACGCAGCAGCTAGAGAGCCTTAAGAGAGAGAGAGTGTGGCAACAACGGAAGCTCAAAATGCTCGCCGATCACGTGAAAAGTTCCAGGAAGTGCTTGGAAAACATTAGGAAAACCATGATAATCGGTAAATTACGGTCAATAAATGCTTTGCTTTGCAATATTTATATGCTTGTGTTAATTGCTTTGAAGTCTGTCAAGTTTACTGAACCTATACAGTTGTCGACAGCGATAAAATCATAATATTTTATCAGTTTTTTAACTTTAGCTTTCAGACCTGACTGAGGGGGGCTGACAGGGGACTTAAACAATGATTTGAACAGCATGGTGATGATACCTGTGTTCTTATAGGACATCCATGGCAAAATAAATTACAGTCTGATTTGAATTCATTGCAAATAAATGGAACTCCATTACTATTCTGTTACTACTTACCCCAAACCTCCTCTACTCACTGATACACAATAAATCACACAGTTTTGTTTTTTCCCAATGAACTTAATACCACAATGAATTAAAAACAGTATCAGAAGAAGTGAAACAGATCAGCGTGTCAAACTGTTTGTGTCCTTTCCTCTATGTTCTCCTTGAATACAGTCTTCCCCACAGGATGAAGACTGTATTCAAGTCTGGGGGATGGAGATGCATGGGGCTGCTCCTGTTGATCAAGGAAAGGCGTGCACATGCATGGCTTCTGCAAAGACATTTGCAATACAATGCTAAATATAATGCTGTGAAAAAACGGAGATGTGGCCACTCTCTCGCTCAGGGCTCTCTAGCAGCAGCAGCATGTGACGTGCTGTTTTGAACACTTCCACAGTAAACCACAAAAACACCGACACACACACACACACACACACACCCAGGGCGTCTGTGTTCGTGTGTGTGCGTATGTGTGGGTCTACTACAATCATTTAATAACTTTTCTAACTGTAGTGTCCCTGTGGTGTGTTTATGCAGAGCCAAGGCAAAGGCGAACTAAGCACCTGCTCATATGACGAATGTGGCTGCAGCATGGTATAACGAAAATAACAATGGCGAATATTTGCAAATCTGCATCTAAGATAGATAGATAGATAGATAGATAGATAGATAGATAGATGCTTGGGCCAGTGCTGTGTTTATGAACCAGGTGAATAAAGACTTAGTGGATGACATCTTGGTTTATTAACAGCTAAACACACTTGTTTCTCTGTGTGACTGGTTGTCCAACAGCCTATATATTACGTCACCAGCAGGTGGCACTGTTCCACCGTGAACATACAACATACCTGTGAACACCATATAATCACAACACACTGCAACTTCAAAAAAAAAAAAAAAGACCGACCGAGCTAAAAGACTAATGCTAAGCTAACAGCTAACAGTGCATACATATCTTGTTATATTATAGAACATATATTGATTTCCTTTAGTTGATCAGACATCACTCATCTTTTATCCTTCTGCTATTTGTGGTATTTTATTTGTTGGATTTTATTGTTGATTTTTATTGATTAGGATTGATTGCTATGTGCCCATATGTCTCTTAATGGCTCTGTTACTGATTGATGTCTGTATGCATGAGGGAAGCTAAATGCAGTTGTCTGAACCTGAGTCTGAACATTTTTGATTTGACAACAGCAGATCATTATAAAACACCGTCTCCACCATGAGAATGTGACCGACTGACAGCGAACCAGGAAACATGACGCCTCTGACCCGAGCTGCAACAACCACTCTGTTCTATTCAAATTCAGCTTCTATTTTAGTATCCAAACATGTTTCCTACAATGATACACCAAAATATTTCCTGTTTCAAACTTCATCTCTTTGAGCCACTGCTCTGTCCCGTAAGAGAAAACATCATCTAAAAGTCAGTCGCTTCATTACAAGGTAAAGTCTGCAGAGCGCCATGTGGTCAGTGGGTTGAGCAGGCAGCCCATGTGCAGAGGCTACAGTCCTCGCTGTAGCCAGCCTCGGTTCGAATCCTGCATCAGGTGGCCCTTTGCTGCATGTCATCCCCCCTCTGTGCCTCCCCATTCCTGTCTCTCTCAGCTATCCTGTCAATTAAAGTAAAAAAAAAAATAGAACTGCCCTATTTTGATGTTTTGGTGAAGTCGGGACGTTTCTGGGCGGAGTCAGTGTTTTCCACAGGTGAAGTTGGGCCTGTGACATTGTGGGCGGGAGAAATGGAGGACACACACTTAGCAGCGAAGAAAAGGAAACACAGTCTGAGCCCATACGGGCCGTCACGGCAACAGGAGCCTCGAGGCTATGCTGCGACAAGTAGGAGGATCACAGCCGTGAGCAGGGAAGCCTGGGATGTAGGCCAGGTGGCAGCTAGCCAGGTGGAACTAGCCCTGCAGCAGTGGGTGTTAGCCACCACCCGGGCCTGTTCAGTGTGACTGTGCGGAGTAGTGACTCTTCTCTCGTTGGTTTTTACTGCGAACATCACGTCCTGTGGTTCCTCCTCAACAATCTGTCTCTGCTCGGACACACAACACTGACAGCAAACTGTATGCACGCACATTTAATATACAACTTATTGACATTTACAGAAAACAAAACATACATATGAAACAAAAACATGTAGTTACCAGTCTACTGTCCCTGCAGTTACATTGTGACTCTGACCCGACATGAGGTTTCGATAAGAGGAAGAAAAACAAGAGGAATGAGAAAAGAGAGAGGAGGAGAAATCTGATGAGTTTCCTGAGACCAGTTCTTCTTGTCGCTGCATAATATGATCAATTGTTCAACTACTTTATCAACTCGCACAAAAAAGGTTTTCATCTCTGTCTGAGGCTCAACTATTGTTATAAAGTTATAATCTAATGTTATCTACTCTTTACTCTCTTAGTTTGTAGGTAGTTAGATTGTCTTCTTCTAAACACAACACAACAGCTACTTCACTTTGATTTACAAACTACAGTTGTGTTTAACTGTGTAAAACAAGGTTTGTGTGCACGGTCTCAAAAACAGAAAAAGCTTTTTTTCCCCTTTTTAAGATGTGTTTGTGATAATCCACTGAGTAAACAACACTGTGTTGTTTTCCATATCGTCTACATTATACTGCGCCTGTAGCCAAATTTCAACCACGCGTGTGGACAAACACTGATCCTGTGTCTCTGCTTCAACAACAAAACAAAACATAGACACATATGAATCCTTGGCTCAGCGACGGACTGACTGGAGCTTCAGTCTACTGGATGGTGATGATGCCCTCCTCCCAGCTGAACTGGTTCACCAGCAGGTCGTCTTCCTGCTTCATGGAGTTGAGCAGGTACCTGACCCTGCCTTCACCCCGGTCTTCACCCCTGCACCCAGAGCGTACCCTGCCACCCCGGCCGTCCCCCCCGTGGCCACCATGAGAGCATCAGTGCCCAGGTCGACGGCGCTGAGGATGGCTCTCTCCTTGGCCGTCTCAGAGCAGTTGACCGAGGCGTAGTAAACGGCCGTGCCCAGGTTGTAGAGGGTGCTGACCGCGGGGATCCACTCCACCACGTTGTACACTCGCTCCTCGCTTTTGTTGATGCAGCTCCTCTGGGTGCTGCGCTTCATCCGAGCTCGACCTGACGAAACCTCCCCCACCTCCTCCTCCTCCTCCTCCCCCCCGGTGCTGCACTGACGGATCCAGCACTCGGACCCTGAGGCGTCCGATGGCAGGACACGACTGCCTCTCTTCAGCACCGCCTGGTACATGTGCAGCCCGGTGCTGGTCACACCGGCGCACCGGACTCCCAGTCGCTCGCAGCTGTTCACAGCCTCCTCCAGACTGTCTGTGGTTCCCTCCACGGCTGCTCCTACCAGCGTGGTCCCATTCACCCTGGTCCAACCCTCACACCGTCCCTCCAGCTTGGAGGTTTCTTCTCCCACCATCCCCAGCTGCTGGATGTTAAACATCACGGCCTCGATGCGGCGCCCTGCTTGATCCCTCTGTGAGGATGTAGACGTTGTCTTCCTCATCCGCCTCTCTATCAGATTCTGCACCTCCATCAGAAGCTCGTCCGTGTCCGTCACTCCCAGAAGGTCGTACAGTTTCAGCACCAGTGTCTGGGCCTGTGGGCATCCTGCCACCACCAGCACAGGCACCAGAGACAGACCCAGCAGCTCCTTGGGGAACATGGAGGTCAGTGGGTCGTCCATGGTGCTGGCAGACAGAAGCTCCTCACAGCTGATGTTCCCCTGGTTGTGTAGATGCCCCTGGAGCTTCCCCTCAAACTTCACCCTGAGCTCTGATATCATGCGTTCGGCTGACTGGATCCTCTCCTGCTCTTTCTGCACAACCACTGACACAGGATCAGTCTGGAGCTGGGATCCCAGGAAAGACTGATGCTCCTGTTCCGACATCTCCTCCACCTCTCCATGGGAGCTGACACCCTCTGGAGGCAGAGTGCTCCTCTGGGCCAGAGGAGGTGGAGCCCTGCACAGAGCCTGTTCATTCAGCAGGAGCTGGATCACAACCAGCCACTTGAGTCTGGAGGACATCATCCCTCTGCTGGAGCTCTCCTCAAAGCCACCACAGCAAACACTGAAGCACAAAGAAGAACAAGCCAAATCTGAAGTCCTCATTGTGTTCACTGAACATTGTCATTGTAAGTCTGGTTTGTTTAACTCATGAGCTCGGCACAGCGTCATAGCGAGTAAATACACTGCTTGATCAGAAATGTTTTTAGCTTTACAACTCATGCAGAACGAATTAAAACAATCTGCCCCAAAAAACGTGGAGTAAAATCAGTTCATGAAAAGAGTCGACATCTTCAAATCTGTTCCCTCTGTCACTTGTGTTTTTTAAGAAAGAGCCGTGAGCCTGACCTGAAAAAAAAAAAAAACATCTGTGCACGTCCTGCTTTTCCTGCAAAATAATACAAAATGTTGTCACTTACCTCAATGATACTGAGACGTGGAGTCCTGGAGCCCAGAGTGTGGCAGTGCAATCAAGATGGCTTCAGTGTGTAGGATGCACTTTGCTTTTCCTCTTGTTTCCCCCCTTTTTTCCTCCAAACATGCATGGCGATCTTCTTTTCTCTTTGGCCTCCAATGAGAATCTGCTTCTTCTTTACACATGACATCCCACGGCCCTCCCTCTGTCTCCTCTGTCTTTCAGCTCGCTCTTCTCTTTGGCCTCGTTGCTCAACGGGGGGATCAAGGCTTGAATATTGATTCACGTGGGGAAAGTCCATGTGTTCCAAAGGAGTTTTGTTTGTCTGCCCTGTTATCCTCTCGTCCCCCCGGTCCCTCTCCAACCCCTACCCCCCCCCCACCCCCCCACCCCACCCCCCGTGCTGCCTCTCACAGTCCGTAGGTTTTTGTTTTTGACCCAAATACTTGAAAGAAGTCTCCCCTCATGCCGTGGGCAAATTTTTCCTCTTATAGAGCAAAGAAGTGAAGTGAAGTGAAGGAAAAACAGGCTTCAAGTCAGTTACTTCAAATTCTCACAAAACTCTGTGTTATAAACTATAACTGGTGTATTTTTGTCGTTCACACTTTCTCTGCTCTTAAACACAGCGTTGTCTGTTTTATTCACGCTACAGAAACATCAGACGACGACGACGACTCACTGCAATGACGCTTTTAACCCCTCAGTCATTATCACATCTTACATCACATCTTTTTTTTTATCCCACTTGTTCAAAGCAACCTTTGGATTGGGTCAGTCTGATCCAGATGACCAAATCTGGATAACCAGTGCCAAATGGGACTGGGTATCACACACTGATCACGCCGCTAGCTCTGTAAACAACAGGTAGGACAGCTGGCATATGGCGGGCCAGTGCCACAGAACAGGTCGGCTAGTGATGTGGCTGACTGCCCAGGGGCTGTCAATCACCCAGTTACTGGATGGGCTTGGCTAATGACAGCGTCACAGCAAGTCATGTCTCAGGTGATGAGGTGTAAGAACAAACCATCTGGGCCAAAAAATGCCAGAGCTGATCTTTTTCAGTGTCAGTGACCCTGGGAAAACGGGGTGTTTGTGTTGTTTTCTGTTCCTTCAACGTCTTTTAAACACCCGGACCTTATCTGACCCACAGCAGGTAAATAAATCTACAGGGCGTTACTCAAATACATGGTGAATATTTCTCCATGTGTTTTAGTTTCAAAGTTCAAAGAGTTCTTCATTTGTGGATGATCATTGATTATGTGTTATAAATGTTGTTTGTTGGACCAGTTTAAACTTCCTGAATCACAGTCATCCTGATTTCTTTGGATCAAAGGTTTCCCGATCAAACTAAACCTGAGAGTTTGATCCTCGATCGTGTGATTTTCAAGATTTGATCCAATCCATCCTCCACAATCTGATCAGTTTACTTCTGAACGACTGGCAGATAAAAACCTGCAGCAGCGTCGCTCTGGTTCTGGTTGTATGTTTCTGCAGCGCGAGCAACATTTAGTACAAAAGTACAAAAGGCCACTCACTTTATTCACATCCGGAGACTCCTCCCACTTCCACTCCTCGCTCACTCTCACTTCCTTACGCTCACTTGTTTCTCTCTTGTACACACACACACACACACACACACACACACACACTCTGTCTTTCTGTCCTGACACAAAGAAACAGCTTTATTCAGTCTGAGTACTCCAGGGTTTTCTCCTCCTCTCGTTAAACTGGACAAAGCTCATCCCTGAACAAATGGGTCAGTGAAGGGGGGGTGGGGGGTGGGGGGGGGGGGGCATCAGACTCATCAAAGAAGAGGAAAAACATTGTTGTGTCACTTATGTGATGCTGAAGTTTAAAGAAGCTCAAAAACGCCACAGGATGATTTAGCTCCACTTTCACTAAGAAGTGACAGACTAGGCTAAAGCCCCTGACATGTCCCTCACTTTGTTTGTGTCCCTCAGACTGGTCCATCACTTTGTTGTGTCCCTCAGCCTGGTCCCTCACTTTGTTGTGTCCCTCAGCCTGGTCCCTCACTTTGTTGTGTCCCTCAGAAACACTGTAGTTTTTGTCAAACTGATGAAGTTGTTTTCTGCATTTGAAGCACGTTTGTATCTTTGCACGTGTTTTCTTAAGCTGCAGTGAGCTGACCCCTCAGGGCCACCGTACCCCAGAGTCCAATCATCCACCACAGAACCCGCCGGTGCTGCGGTTTGATAAACCATCAGACTCGGGGTCTTCAGAGCATCTGCTCGTTTAAACAGTTTCACACTGTTTGTCCCAGTGCAATTATCACGTCCAAGTCTGTTGTAACACAAAGTACAGATTTAAATTAAAGTTGTTAAAGTGTCACATTTTACAGCGTCGGTCAGAGAGAGAAAGATAAAACACTGTTTTTGTTGATTTCCTCTTTTCTGTTTTAGGTTTCACCAAACGCAGCGGCAGATGTTCATAACAACATCCTCAGACCTTAGACCCTCACATTGGGGCTTTCACACCAGCAGGGCTCCGTGCCGGTTCAGGCTCCCGAACCCAGTTTTGAACCGTCCGGCGCGTTCAGACCAAAAAAAATAACAGGTTCGTAACCTGAAAAGTTGGTTCCCAAGGGAACCAATTAATAGTTGGTTCTTTCCTGGGAACCGTGACATCATCAGTGGGCGTGTCGTCTTCTAGGCTGTGAAGACGAGCAGGAGGGAGGAGAAGGCAGCGGCTGACAGCCTGGAGAAAAATAATTAGCAGTGGTCTCCAGAGGAAACTAAATGTTGGTGGTGATTTGGGCGTCGACAGAATGTCAAGAAAAGCTAGAGAGCAGCACAAGAAAGAACAAGTTGTATGAATTTCCCTTCGTCTGTGTCTGTCTGAAAGCAGCCACAGCGACTGAGGAAAAACTCCCGAGAAAAAAACTTGACAGGGAAGAAAAACCAACAGAAACAGGAGAAACCTGAGCCGAGGGTGATGTTATATACAACTACACATGGACGTGGACGAGATAACGCAACGTACTGATGATGTCAGGCTGGGAAACGTCCCGTGAGCTCGTGCCACTAATCTCTGACAAGCCTTTTTTAAGACATGAGAGAATAAACTCAGTTTTACAGAGTTTATATTAAACCCTGGAGGATTCAAAGATATCCTGATGTGTTGTTATGGTGTTAATGAAGTGAGATTGACTCAGTCTCCTGGGAACACACACACACACACAACAAACACACACACACACACACGGACTAAACTTTACTTTAATCTTCATCCAGGTGAACAGAAACACCAGCTGATATAACAGAGTGTGTCACTCTGTGGTCCTTATACAGGCAAGAGTGAACGTGTGTGGTGAAAGCAAAAGAAAAGCCTGAACCACATTCCACACACACACACACGCACGCACGCACACACGCACACAGCCTGAGGCAGAGCTGAGGTTTTCCAGGTGCTTGAAATTACATCACCTCCAGCAAAACTGTAATGATGGCTGAATGTGTACTTACTATGGGTTAGCATGTCATTATGGAGCCTATGGAGAGGCAGCGAGTGAGAATCTGTTACCTGAGGACAGGTGTTTCCTCCTGTTTCCACTCATTACCTTAAACCAAGCAAATCCTCCGCTGCCTGTAGAGCAGGAAATTATTATCATAATTGTGTGTCAAAACACAACAGAAGAACATGAACACAGCACATCTCCAGTCACACACTTCTACTAACTAACTTCTTGACACACGCCCCTGTGACCTCTGTGACCTCTGTGACCTTGGTTTTCTGTTGAGCGTCAAACTAAATCTGATGTACTGACAGAAAGTGACTGAGTATATTTCAAAAAGCAGCTACGACAAAGCGTCACAAGCTCGGAGTTTGTTCTGCAGGGTAACTAACGACAGCAGAGGACAGAGGACGAAGTGCTGCGTCCTGTCTCTGCTGGAAACACTGTCCTGTGTGAACTCACTAAGTGAATAAGGACAAAGTTAAAGCAGGAGGAGCTTCTCTGCTGCAAAGCCATTAAAAGAACATTTCCTAAAGTCGCCCACGTTCGTTTGACCTCAGCACACGTCATGGTCGTTTCCTCCTGAGACGAGCAGCAGGCGACGAAGCTGCACACTCTGACAAAACGATTTAAAGGTCAAAGGTTAAATCTCTACAGACAACAAACAGTCTCTCCTCTGTTCACTCGTGTCATAACACAGTGTAAATGAACCAGTCAGCACGTTTCTGTCACTTGTCATCTGTGCAGCAGAGACTGAACTCGTTCACACACACACACATGCGCACACACACACACACAGAGTGGGAGTTATTTGGTTATTTTGGCAGCCAATCACAGAGCAGCCAGGCAGGGCTGTGACATCCGGGCCTGTAGGGCGTGCGCACTTTCCAAGTCGCCTTAATTCTGGGGGCGCATTACACACACACACACACACACACACACACACCATTATCTCCAGGGACACATATGCTGAGGACATGAGCTCATGGACACGGGGTCACGGGTTCATCACATCTCTGACAAACAAATGAAACCCACATGTTTAATGTTGTTACACAAACATATGAGGACCAGAGATCAATATAACATTGATCAGTATCATTACCAGTTAACACATGGTACACACACACACACACACACACACACACCTTCATCAATAGTCCGTAACTGTAAATAATAATGGACATAGTCTCTGCAATGTCTCTGCTGTCGTCAGACTCTGACTCTCAGTTTAATAACTGCGGCTGTTAGCATCGTTAGCACAGCTAGCCTCGAGCTAAGTCAACGCCAACTCATTTGCTGGCTAATTAGTTGACGAGCTGAACTAACAAGCTAATTAGCACTAGCATATGAATGGGCTGATATTACAAGCTCAGTCAGTTTTGAACCCAGGAGGAGACTTCATCATGTGATTCTTCACAAAACTACAAACAGGAAGTTAAATAAAAATGATTAAAACCGTTTTTATATCAGACTGTAAACATTTTTATTTCGGTTTGAACTTTGGCCTTTTATTGTGTTTCTGAATCAGGATGTGATGGATGGATGTTCTCTGGTATTAATCAATTACTTTTACATCCACAAATGTATCCGTGTGTGTGTGTGTGTGTGTGTGTGTGTGTGTGTGTGTGTGTGTGTGAAGGAGGGGTGGAGCTCTAATTGGATCATAATGAGCTGAAGAAAAGTAATAAATAAGAGCGGCAGCAGCTGCTGAGTTGAGCAGTGGAACTGGTTTCACACTGGGAACAGACTGGGAACAGACTGGGAGTTTGAATCGACACTTGACAGGTGAGACTTTCACTCATTTACCGCAGGTTGTTGTGATAAATGTCAGGTGATAATCACACGTTGCAGTGGGCGACTGACTGGATTTTATGATCCGATGGAAAGGTTGTGTTTGTTTCATTCATTCTCCTTCTGACAGTATCTCTGGTGTTTGAATCTATGTATCTATTGAACTCTATTTAAAGTCTTTGGCAGCAAGTTACACTGTGACCAGCGTATAAATGATTCATTATTCATGAAAATTTAATGAATGAATTAATGCAGAATCAACATTAACAATCAGTGGATGTCCTTTAACTCACATTTATTCCATGCATTACATTGACATGGTATAAAAATGAGCAGTAATCCACTCTCAGATCCACGTCTGATCCTTTCACGACCTTTGATGGACATTAATGACTGATGGTTAATGTTTTGTTGCTGTGACTTTTCATATGGTACAAGATGTTGTGACCAAATATGTTAACAACACATTAAATCAGATTCTAATGTGCTGTGTTCTTCTATTTTGTTGTGTTTTGTACTTTGTGACTTTGATCAATCAACTTTATTATGATTATTATTATCAGTTATTGGCCAAACCACAAGCTGCAGATCTCACGTTCATCATCTATAGAGGAAGGTATGAATAAACTCTGTGTGTGTGTGTGTGTGTGTGTGATATCCTCAGAGTCTCTGCTGAACGATGGAGAGAGCCGTTTCTCTGCTGACTCTGTTTGTCCTGCTGCTGTTTCCTGTGAGGTGCTGGAGTGAAGACGAGACCTACGGGTCACTGACAGAGGTACAGACACAACCACTGACCTGGTCACAGTCACATGTCTGCTCCCTTCACATCCTCCTCCTCCTCCTGCCTTCATCTTGTCTTCCAGGCTCAGCCACAGCGCTGCGCGGCGCAGGACGCAGAGCAGAAGAGGGTCGACGACATTGACTACGGCACCTTCATCAGTCTGATGGGAAAGAGAAGAGCCGCTCAAACTGACCGTCAGTCCTCATCAATATATTTATATATTTGTAATAAACACCAATAACTCTCTCAATGACACGTGATCAACTGTTTGTTTGCAGCTCACAGGAAAAGAAACATCCTGGTGTTGAAAAAAGTAAGAACCTGAAGCTGAAATCAATGATCAATGAGCTGATCAATAACTTCATGATGTAAACAATAACTGTGTTGATGTTACAGGACATGAAGAGAAGGTGCTGGCTGATCTGCTGAGGAGGTCAAGTATCTATCTATCTATCTATCTATCTATCTATCTATCTATCTATCCATCCGTCTGTCTATCCATCTATCTATCTATCTATCTATCTATCTATCTATCTATCTATCCATCCATCTATCTATCTATCCATCTATTTGTCTGTCTATCTATCTATCCATCTATCTATCTATCTATCTATCTATCTATCTATCTATCTATCTATCCATCCATCCATCTATCTATCTATCCATCTATCTGTCTGTCTATCTATCTATCCATCTATCTATCTATCTATCTATCTATCTATCTGTCTATCTATCTATCTATCTATCTATCCATCTATCTATCTATCCATCCATCCATCTATCTATCTATCCATCTATCTGTCTGTCTATCTATCTATCCATCCGTCTGTCTATCCATCTATCTATCTATCCATCCATCCGTCCGTCTGTCCATCTATCTATCCATCCATCCATCCATCTATCTATCCATCTATCTGTCTATCTATCTGTCCATCTATCCATCCATCCATCCATCTATCTATCCATCCATCCATCCATCTATCCATCTATCCGTCTGTCTATCTATCTATCTATCTATCTATCTATCTATCCATCTATCTATCTACCTGTCTGTCTATCTATCCATCCATCCATCCATCTATCCATCTATCTGTCTGTCTATCTATCTATCTATCTATCTATCTATCTATCCATCTATCTATCTACCTGTCTATCTGTCTATCTGTCTATCTGTCCATACAAGACTTTTATTTTGGTGACATGGTGCTGGTGCCTATGACACAGTGATTAGTGACACCATCAACAGCTCAGTGGAGTTCACTGCGTCTACAAATGGCGGCAGTAGCTTGGTTTTCTTACAGGTAAGTCAGATTCGTCCAGGGGGCGTGGCGATCACGCCCGTGTAACATCAGCCGAGTGAAACAGGTCGCACAGGTGACGTTTCCCAGGAAGATGGAAGAATCTGTCCGAACAAGTCTGGATATGAAAGCAACGACTGATTCTTGTTACCAAAAAGCACGTCTGTTTATATCTGCAGGTCAGTGAGCGTGACGTTTCAGGGCGTCATTTCAAATGTCTTCCTTCTATTGTTCTTCTGTGCACGACAGGAACAACTTGTCGGTGTGGACAGGTGTGATGATGACTCATCACCAGGTGAGGAAAACACTCACCAGCATCTGATCTGTCGCTGAATCCATCACCCGACGCCTCGTCCTCGTTCTCTCTCTGCAGGGTCCCACGTTTGAGGACAGAGAGCGACACCTGTCTGACGTCACTGATGCTTCTTCGCCGTCACACGTCACGACGTGATGACGACATGATGTCACGTCATGTGATCTGATGCACCAACCCAAAAACAGAAATGTACAATAAAATATGTATTTATTGGTAATGATTAAAGATGTTCACAGAAAACAACCTGTACACGTAAATCTGAAATATAAATACAGCACTGTACAGCTGAAGGAAAGCTGGAGACGCTTCAGAGGAGTCACAGGAACAGATGTGACAGATGTGTTCGCTCTTCTGCCGCTGAAAGGTCACGTAAGGTCAACGAACATGTGCAGCCACTTCAACACAACACGCCGATGTGGTTCAAACCGGACTGAACATGCTCTGTGCTCATGTGCAGGAGGAAACACGGTCACAAAGGCATTTTTACAGGCGTCAGCTTCGCCTCGTACAACTTCAACAACCCAGGAGAATCAAAGGTTTCAGTGGTTTAAAAAAAAAAAACAAAAAAAGACAGAAAACTTCTTTAAACACTAAAAAAGTGCGTTTGATTTTCATGTAAATTACAAATATGTTCAGTTCACTTCCTGTTTTTGGTTTTAACTCTGTCGCTCTCTCTGTCCGTGACATTAGCTCAACAACATGTGGTGAGGAAACGTTTGAGTCGTTTCAAAAACACAGAAATGCGCCAACCACAAAAAAAAAAAAAAGTCTGGCTTCGCCCCCACGATTTAAAAACCATACAATATTCATTAAAGTAACTCATCTCCCCCAGTCTGGGAAAAAAGAAAGAGAGAGAAACAAAAACACAGCTGCTCCGAACAGCTGGATTCCCAAAGGCCACGCTCAGTTACACTGCAGCGACTGACTCCAGCTCTGCTCTCTGGTCACAGTGCAAAGTCATGTGCAGCTGTTGGCTCATACAATCTCAATCTACAAGGCACGAGCTAGTGAGTCCAATGGGAGGGGGAGGGGGGGGGGTCTGGTGTCAGGAAGAACCAGGATGAACCTCGAGCTGTGCAAAAGTGTGTTTACTCTCTGTACACACACACACTCACACACACACTCACTCACACACACACTGTCGTGAATACAGTTGTTAGTTTCTCGCTTCCTGTCCTCGGGCTCTTTGGCTGCTCTCAGTCACATGGACTTTGATCTGGGGGGGGTTTGGGTTTGTAAATGTTCTGGACGTGATCGCTTTTATTGATTCAATCATCTGTGCAAGTCAAGACAGATTTGATCACAGAGTGGGAATGATTATTAGTTATCAATCGATTAGTGGCTGAGCAGAACAATAATGTGCAACTATCAAACGTCCTTCTGACGATCAGCTGCTGCTTTTTTTTTTTTTTCCTCCGACCTGATAGTTTTACATTTTTACAAACCAAACTAAAACTGATTAAAATAACTATAATCATTGTTTGAAAACATTTATCAGTTGCAGCCCCCCCCCCATTTAAACTGGACTGAACCTGAAGATTTGAGACAATAATGAGAATTTCTTCATTAGATGAATCTTCACAGAGCTCGAATTAAATGATCACTGACTAATAATCATAATAATCATAACAACAACGTTCCTGCAGCATCCAACCAGATTAAAAGCATCGACTCCGACACAAAGAGTCAGACACTGGTCACCTACAGATCCTCCACTGGATGCACAGGGTGAGGCACTTTAATCAAATATCATCTGGTTAATTAATCAGAAAATTAACTAATTAATTAATGAATTAATTAATTAATGAAGCAGCTTCACAACAACAACTTGAACCGACTTATGGTTCTTTTAAAGTTGAATCCTGAGGCAGAGCATCAGAGCTTCTGTCTCAGTTGTTCATGTTCTGTTGTGTGTTTTTCGTCTATGTTGATCACATAGTCCCATCAGCACACACACACACACACACACACACACACACACACACACACACAGGTCACTGGGTCGTCAGTGACGAGCGTCAGATTAGATGTTGGGTGAATTTTGTTACATGCCGTTCAACTGGTTTTATCACTTTATCGATTGATTGACTGACATTGAAATCTTCAAACTCTGACCGATCAGAGAAACTCTTCGATGTGTGACGATGACCGACGCGTCCAAAAGCCTTCGCCATCGCAGGGTGAACGTTGCGCCTCTCCTCCTGAGGACGGGCCAGCTGTGTGGGAGGTTTGAACCTCGGATCAAACGGACTGGTTTTTGAAAACATACGAGCCAACGATGAAGAAGCACACGTCCTCTCTGCTCCTCATCACACCCACACCCTCCCTTACTTATTTGTTCACCGCGGCAACAGGAGGGTCTTTACCGGCTGCAGGGGGGGGGTCTGAGTCCTGCCCCTTTACAATCTTGGACAGGTCCTCACCCTCTCCTCCCTTCTTCCCCTGAGGGGCCTCGATGTCCTCCTCCATGTCGGCAGTGCCCCAGGAGCCCGACTGCTCGGGGGTGTACCCTGAGGGGGCGGGGGGCTGGTAACGGTATCTGTAGCCGAAGGCACGCAGGTGATAGGTGTAGTACTCCAATAAATACATCTGCGCGGCGTCGACGTAGTGGAAAGACACTGACAAGTCCGAGCAGCAGTTTGGACCCTGAGGAGAAAGAAAAGACAGAAAAACAGATTTTGAGGTTATGCAACGCGGCAGAGCATCAAAAGGTCACATGATGTTTTGTCATGAAATGGGCGGGACAAATACAGCTGATCAGCTGCGGCGGCGGCGGCGGCGTCACTTGCCATTGAGATCGGGTAGAAGTTGTAGCTCCAGTACCAGAAGCTTTTAGGGAAATTGGCCGTGAGGTGCTGCTCAGGGACGAAGGGGTGAAACGTCTCCCTGTGCACAGTGTCTCTGGCGTCTCCGGCCACCACCCCCATCTTCTCCATGCACTGCCCATGGCCAGGTCCTCCACAGAGGTAGTGTGAGTGCACTGTTTACTTTTAAAACCTTCCACAAACCGCCGCACCGCCTCCTTGCTCAGCACATACCCCGCCCCTCCGCTCATGTAACCCTGCCTGGCGTAGGGCTTGAAGCGCCTGCCGAAGTAAATCGGCTCCTCCGGCGTGTGGTTTGCGAGAACCCACCGCAGGTTGTCCACCACGACGTACGTGTCGTCGTCCGCCTTGAGGAACCAGTCGGCCTCGTGGCTGTGGTGCTCGTAGGCGTAGTGGAAGGCGCGGATGGTTTTCCAGTACAGCTGATCCCGGCCCTCCTTGGTCCCCAGGCCCACGGTGGGGAAGTCCGGATCCTCCACGGAGCTCATGAAGATCACGATGTTGCAGTGACGACTCCACGTGGTCTTGACGTGCCGCGCCTTCTTATCCAGGTTGCTGGGACCCGTCATCACCCAGCAGAGGATGCGCACCTTTTTGTACAGGTCGTCGGCCATGCGGCTGTCCTCACCTGGGAAACACAGACCAAGATTATCACCATGTTAATTACAGTGACGTGTTGATAACGAACAGCACCAGGCTCCGGTTAAAGCTGCAGAGAGACGGCGAGGACGGATACGGAGACTTCTGTCTTTACTCGTGTGCAGGCTGAACAGGTTGTTGAAGCAGGTTCAGATTTTTACGTCAGCTCGGATCATCTTCAGGTCAGGTTTCACCACTCGGCCGTGATGCTGTGTGTGTGTGTGCCAGCCTGGACACACACACACACACAGCATCACAGACATGTGTGGGAAAGCCAACACAAGTATCAAGGTGTTTGCACAGTCACAGCTCTTACAGACACCGAGATGATCTCTGCATCCTCCTCAGCACCTGAGCCTGTCAACACTGAACCCTCCACCTTTGCCCTGAACTGAAGAACACACACACACACACACACACACACACCACACCGCACTGAGACAAGTGAAGCACTCCCTCCTTGATAAATCTATATCCAATATTTATAATACACAGGAATGACCTTGTGTTTCCTGAGTGTTACAATCAACACAACGTATTACAATCTTTGAAAGGTTAAATACTAAAGACAACACTGAGATGATGAAGCA
Source organism: Caranx melampygus (assembly GCA_019059645.1). Taxonomy (NCBI): domain Eukaryota; kingdom Metazoa; phylum Chordata; class Actinopteri; order Carangiformes; family Carangidae; genus Caranx; species Caranx melampygus. The sequence goes on along the minus strand of JAFELL010002597.1, from coordinate 6,809 downwards.
GCTCCAGCAGCAGCAGCAGCTCCAGCAGCAGCAGCTCCAGCAGCAGCAGCAGCAGCAGCTCCAGCAGCAGCAGCAGCAGCAGCAGCAGCAGCAGCTCCAGCAGCAGCAGCAGCAGCAGCAGCTCTAGCAGCAGCAGCAGCAGCAGCAGCAGCAGCAGCTCCAGCAGCAGCAGCAGCAGCAGCAGCAGCAGCAGCAGCAGCAGCAGCAGCTCCAGCAGCAGCAGCAGCAGCAGCTCCAGCAGCAGCAGCAGCTCCAGCAGCAGCAGCAGCAGCAGCGTTCAGAGTAATGACTGGTGCAGCAGCTCATTTCACTAACAAATCAGACTTGTCAGACATCAGTACATCAGACATCTTCCCAGGCTGCAGTCAAACAACACACAAGAGGCCATGAACCTATTCTCTAACTCCAAGAAGCTGAACAATCTGAGTTTCTGTGGAAAAGACAAATCTGTGGCTTCGTTTTTTAGTCTTTCCCAGTGAAGCTCTGTGGACTCGTCACTGTAGCTGCAGCGTCTGTGGAGAAACACAGACGCTGCCAAACAGGAATAACAGAGGTGTATTTGTGTTTGTTGTGTACTGGGTACGACATATTTTCATAATGAGCAGTTATTCTGATAATCCATCAGTGGGGGGGGGGGGGGGGGGTGCAACGCCAGAAGTGTCACTTGCACAAAGGGCTGAATGATTGCATTTGCAATAATATTGTGATTTTGTTCTAGTGCCGTGAAAAAGCTATTCAAACCTACCTGGCCCCACATGAACATATATATATATATATATAAGTATTATTCACATGTAGGACGACTCCTAAAGACCTGCAGGCCTCGCCTGGCTCAGGAAAGGTCAGTGTTCATGATTCAATAATCAATAAGAAAGACACTGGGCTAAAACTGCATCCATGGCAGAGTCGCAGAGAGAAACATGGGGTGGGTGGCAGGGTGGTGGTCTGGGGCTGCTCTGCTGCTTCAGGACCCGGACGACTTCCAGAAACAGATGGATCCATGAATTCTGCTCTCTACCAGAAAATCCTGAAGGAGACAGTCACACGCTCCTGGGCTCCTCCACTGTGGTTCAGTGGAGACCCAGAGCACTAGCAGTGGCTTCGTAACCCTTTCCAGGCTGACAGACGTCAATAACGCTTTTCTTTTCACTTCGCTCCAACAGGAAGTGACTCTTGATTCAACAGGTCTGACGGGGATCAGGTCTGGGTGTGGACACAGAAATTACACGTAGCTTTCCAAAAACTTCAAGTGTGACAAAAAGTAAGAAATCAGGAAGAGGACAAATACGTTTTCACGGCACTGTCATGTCATGCAAACAAGAAAGAGCAGAGCGCACACGCCACACCGTTAAGTGCTGTCTACTGGCCTCAGGCTAGGTTGAACGTAGCGCTGTGTTAGCTGAGGAACTGTTGCAGTAAGGAAAAGAAGAGCGTCAGGTATGCTGCACACAGTCGGACGTGCCACGCTGCAGCAGGTGTGCTGCTTTATTTAAACGCCTGCAGCTCCCGGCGTCACGCCGTACAGTGTTGACCTCAGAGTCTCATGGGTGCGTTTCATTCATATAAGGCCTTGTCCTCACAGAGACGGAGCTTCTCCCAAACCATCTTTTTCTTGTTCGTTTTCCCGTTGTGTTGTTGTTGTTGTTGTTACGTCCACAGGCTGTATACGTGTATACAGTGTGGCTCAGGTTTCAGGTTAGAGCGGTGGGGGGCGTATGACGTTATTGTTTCTCAAAAGATCTGTTCTGGGTGTCCAGCTGAGGCTTTTTTTTTGCCTTTAATTGACAGGTTAGTGGAGACAGACAGGAAATGGGGAGAGAGAGGACTGTAGCCTCTGCACATGGGGGCCTGCTAAACTACAGCGAGCTTCTCTCACTCTCTGAACATTTTGAAGGTTATATCAACACATATCTCTCATTACACTTCATTTACTCAGGAGGCTCGATAGTATGCATGCGTGTGTTTTGGCAGACCATGTATCAGACGCATAGATCAAATGCCTGAAATGAAGTCAAACAGCCTCTGCCAGACACCCTGACGGTACAGGTACATCGGTACAGGTACGTCAGGTGCAGTTGGTCCTAACACTTGACAAAAGAAAGAAATCCAGGTCTAATCTAGTTCTGTTATTAACTCATTATTCTTCTTACAAATAAAAACACAATGAATTATATCGAACGTTTTAATGTTTGCAGACTGGGTTCGTCATGTTTGACCTGTCAAACCTGGGAAAACAGGGTTTCACCTGGTTCAATAAAAAGTTCAAATAAATGCTCCTGGATTGTTTTACTGCTCTTCTGTGGTACAACTTTATTCCTGTAAATAAAACTAATCTGTGTAAACCTGTCAAGTTTATGGAGGCTGACATATGATCAAGTGATCTAATGACTCGGTAAGATCCGGTGGGGAAAAAGGAAGCATTTAATCATTAATAAATGATAATATTATTATTATTATTATTATATTAAACCTAAAGGAGATGGAGTTTGAATGTGTGGTGTCCATGTATGTCGGTAGCTTCCATGTGAACCTACCTCTGTGGTGAGGGTGCTTCAGGTTGAACAGAGCAGATCTCTCCTTCTTCCAGACCTTCCTGTCCTCCTCCAGCTGCTGCTGCCGCTGCTGCTGCTGCTGCTGCTGCTGATCGTCGTGGAGGCTGCTGAGGAGGCCGCTGGGCTGCTGAGCCCACACCGTCCTCTCGAACCACAGCTGCCGCAGGAACACGTACAGCGTGAAGGTTCCCACCACGAACCTGCATAGAAGTACAGCCTGGATCCGAGGGCCTTCATGCTGGGTCAGCCGTCTCACCGTCAGCTCTTCAACTGGGGAAGTGCTGAAATGAGATGGGTGGGAAAAAAAAAAAAAAGTTTCACACAAGTTCAACGCCACAATGTCCCCGATCCAGAGCAGCAAACACTCACTGGGTATATGTGTGTGTGTGTGTTGGTGTGTGAGGAGGAGGAGGAGGAGGAGGAGGAGGAAACGACAAAATGGGAACTATACGAGAGTGCGAGTTGTTGAAGGTACTTCACTCACCAGCTGTATCGCAGACACCATAGCAGCTTTCTTATCAGCCAGCTACTCCATCAGAACAGCAAACGTCCACTTCACCGAGCCCGACTGAACCACCAACACCGAACGAGCCACCACCCCCCCCCCCAACACACCCCACCTCCCTCCCCCTGCCTCTGTACCGTAACTTAGCTCGGCTAGCCGCTCTGAAACGGTGCTAACACTTACAGGCAGCCAGATTATCAAACACGTCAGCTAAAACCAGAGCCAAACCCCGGTGTCACGAATAATAAAAAACCATCTTTAAATGTCCTTCTTTAACCGGGGTGGTGGTGGTGGGTGCTGAGCAGCAGCCGTTAGCTGACCGGTAGTCCGTTACTCGGTCGACGCTGCTAACGTTAACTTCAGCGCTAAGTCAGCGAGGGTCTTTCCTGTCGCGTCAACAGCGAAAGGAAACGTTATAGTCACAGTTAGCGGACCGAGCGACGAGTCTGAGCGGGAAACGCCCTTCGGTTCCGTTTAAAATAACAATAATAATAAAAATAAAAAAATACGGAAGATGCCAGACCGAGACGCCGCCGTTAAACGCTCCCACAGCGGCGCATGAACTACACCGAGTCAACTGACCGCACTGCTTTACGTGCACCAACGGCTACTTCCGGTCAAGCTTTTCAAAAGAAGAGCGCCGTGGGCGTCATAGACAACGTTGTATACGGGGCACGACACAGGTGCTGCAGCCAGTGAGGGAACCCGTGGGAACCTGTTGGCCCCTGACCCACCGGACGTACACCATACACCGTACACCATACACCAGCAGGCAGGGCCGGGAGGCTGCACGGGGCCTGGACATCAACACTGACATCCGGAGTTAACTGTGCTATTAATACTAGCACAGATAATAAAAGGCACGTCAGGGCCATAAACATGTCGTTACTGAGGATTGTTCACTTACTGCAGGAACTGTTGCTTTATTTACACCATTACCAACAGCCCTATTTATACTGCTGTGAAATATTTACTCTACTTGGTGCAATAGTGTATTTTATTTCATTTACAAGTACTTCTACTCTTCTGTTATCTTATCCTCAGGCTACACGTGAATAACCTCTGAATATGTGCTGGTTATTGTTGAACATGAGGAATTTCATCTCATTTTTTACATGCATCTTGTCACTTGTTATTTTCCCTCTATTTTGTGACATTTTATGAGCTGATCAACTGATCTTCATCAGAATCTGATCAGACACATGATCAGACATCCAATGACCCTGATGCTTGTTCGTATGACTGCCAGTACAACCAACAAGGTGTTGCATAAATATTCAGTAAACGTGCAAGTTATTTTTATTGCTTAAACATCCAAAGGTTGTGTGTTTTATGACACACAGCAGAGCTGCCGCAGTCTAAAACAGCTACAACACATGGTTAAGCAGCACCTGACCGACCCTTTTATTGAGCTCCTGTCACACCCAGTTCTTACCTCAGGGAGAGCAAACTGAATGACGGACCTTGCCTTTGTTTGCAGGACACAATTAAAATCTAAATTCAAAGCTTATACTTTACCATGAAAACAATAGCTGGGATAACTGAAGCCTATGGTACTTTTTTTTTTTTTATTAACAAAATAAACAGTACTTATATATACAAGGCAGCTCAAATGGACTTTTGTTAGACTATGAAGTTTCCTAAGAACGAGTTACTGGTCTTTTCTTCCTTTGTTGTAAAGTGTCACAATTTACACACGTGTGTGCAGCTGAAGCATGACGCTCAGAATGACTGATGAGTGAAAAGTGTTGAGGCAGAAAAGAACCACCGCAGATCTACTTCAGGCTGCACAAAGGAGCAGGAGCCGCGTCACAAACCTCAGCACGGTCTGAGTCTGATCCTGGAGAACCAGAACCACGAAGCCGATCACCAACAGGCTCAGTTTTACCCCTGGGTTTTCCCCCGTCTAACTCATTTAAAGCGGAGGCTGAAAACAAACTAGTTTTGATGACACAGGAGAAGCCAAAGCCTCTGCTGGATGACTCACAAAAGGCCCCTGATCAAACGACATCCTCAACGGTGGAGTGACACAAAGTTTAAGAGGTCAAGTTCCACTAAGTAAAGAAACACGCCCTCAGAGACTGGAGCACTTTTCTGATCCTGGGCCGCTGGACTCTGGAGTCTTTAGGAACAAAAGTGTCCGTCGTGTGTCTGAACCACTTTGTACACGACTCGGTCGCAGAGTGAAACTGAACTTACAAGATTTTGCACCGTCACAAACTGTTTCACATATTTACTCAGGCAAATCAAGCCTCACTTCATTTGTGCTAATATACAACAATCAATTCAAAAACATATTCACGCAATAATTATGTACACGTTGATTTGCAAGTAGCGACAATTATACACAAACTGTACAAATTCAGCCCTTTAATTACACTTCTGAAGGATCCTTAGAAAAGTTCTGAGTCGATTCTGTTGTGGAACTCTTTGTTTTCCTTTGTCACATTAATAAAAGTAAATTAACTTTGTCTAAAACAAAGTTCATTTCTCTTCCTACACTCCTTCAGTGTTTTTTCTTGAATCCATTTAACAGCCCATGACAACCAAGGGAAATCTCAAATTTCTCTGAGACAATACTAAGAGTGTGTGTTTTAAAAACGCTAGGCTCCACAGAAGACGGTACACACACACACTTCTGTAATCCTCTGCTGTGTTTGCTGATATCATCACCAACACAGAAAAGTGTGTCAGACGAGATCGAACTTAGATACAAACCCTTGAGTGTTTGTCCTTTGTCTTTCACTTTCACTGGTGGAAAGTCTCTTGTTTTTTTTGTTTTTTTTTTTGATTTGTTGGAACTTCTTTGCCGAAGGAAACGTGTAAAACAAACACCAGGACGATGAAGCTGTGAACACACACCCACACTGCGCTGCAGGCAACCTCAGAACTAACACAGAAAATACTCAGTAGAACTCAGTGAAAGTTTTCTAGAAAGGTAAATTTGTCCCTATCAAAACTGAATCCCGTCAAAAAGGGGAAAATGCATAACTCCATGTAGCTGCACACGTGCGGCCGACACATCGCGGTTTCAGCGTGCAACATAGAAACGGTGCCTGCTACAGACACATATTGCCTATAGTCAAAATACATGGACAGATTTTCTGAATGTGCAAACGAGTTGAATTATCTGCCAGTTTCTGTAGCAATAATTCAACCACGTGGGCTCTTTTTCCAAATTAGTTGCTGCACATCAGAGCCCCCCCCCCCCCGGTCTCCACAGGAGTTCAACATCACAAAAGGTGCACTGAGCACTGAGCGCTGAGCGGCTCATATGTCCATGTCATCTGAGTCCGAGGTGCTGGATGACTGCGACTCCTCCTGGGACTCTCCCCACACAAACCTATAGTTGTTCTCCCTCCTGCTGCCTCTCTCCTCTTTGTAACTTCTTCTGTGCCTCCAGTCTGGGGGGGTGAGAAGGAGCAGTATGTTTGAAAACACACACAACCCTGTCATCTGTAAAACTCTTTCCCCTAAAAGAAACGCCACACTCAGTCGTACATTTACTGCACATCAGGGGTCACGTTAACTGAATATTGATGGATTTTTGACTGAAAATTTTGAAGAGGCCATCGGCCATTTGACAGATTGCCATCAACACCCTAGTGTTGACGTATGACCTCGTTGCCCCGGCAGCTGAGGGTCCTGCTGTCTTTTAGATAACGTTATTTTGCAAAACTAACGAGACGAGGCGTATGATCTGTGTGTAGCAATAAGGTGTCAGTGTTGTTAGCAGGGGGGAATAGCTCGCC
>JAFELL010002596.1:0-18498 GCA_019059645.1 Caranx melampygus | reverse complement strand
AAAAACATTGTTGTGTCACTTATGTGATGCTGAAGTTTAAAGAAGCTCAAAAACGCCACAGGATGATTTAGCTCCACTTTCACTAAGAAGTGACAGACTAGGCTAAAGCCCCTGACATGTCCCTCACTTTGTTTGTGTCCCTCAGAGGTCCATCACTTTGTGTGTCCCTCAGCCTGGTCCCTCACTTTGTTGTGTCCCTCAGCTGGTCCCTCACTTGTTGTGTCCCTCAGAAACACTGTAGTTTTTGTCAAACTGATGAAGTTGTTTTCTGCATTTGAAGCACGTTTGTATCTTTGCACGTGTTTTCTTAAGGCAGTGAGCTGACCCCTCAGGGCCACCGTACCCCAGAGTCCAATCATCACCACAGAACCCGCCGGTGCTGCGGTTTGATAAACCATCAGACTCGGGGTCTTCAGAGCATCTGCTCGTTTAAACAGTTTCACACTGTTTGTCCCAGTGCAATTATCACGTCCAATCTGTTGTAACACAAAGTACAGATTTAAATTAAAGTTGTTAAAGTGTCACATTTTACAGCGTCGGTCAAGAGAGAGAAAGATAAAAACTGTTTTTGTTGATTTCCTCTTTTCTGTTTTAGGTTTCACCAAACGCAGCGGCAGATGTTCATAACAACATCCTCAGACCTTAGACCCTCACATTGGGGCTTTCACACCAGCAGGGCTCCGTGCCGGTTCAGGCTCCCGAACCCAGTTTTGAACCGTCCGCGCGTTCAGACCAAAAAAAATAACAGGTTCGTAACCTGAAAAGTTGGTTCCCAGGGAACCAATTAATAGTTGGTTCTTTCCTGGGAACCGTGACATCATCAGTGGGCGTGTCGTCTTCTAGGCTGTGAAGACGAGCAGGAGGGAGGAGAAGGCAGCGGCTGACAGCCTGGAGAAAAATAATTAGCAGTGGTCTCCAGAGGAAACTAAATGTTGGTGGTGATTTGGGCGTCGACAGAATGCAAGAAAAGCTAGAGAGCAGCACAAGAAAGAACAAGTTGTATGAATTCCCTTCGTCTGTGTCTGTCTGAAAGCAGCCACAGCGACTGAGGAAAAAACTCCGAGAAAAAAACTTGACAGGGAAGAAAAACCAACAGAAACAGAGAAACCTGAGCCGAGGGTGATGTTATATACAACTACACATGGACGTGGACGAGATAACGCAACGTACTGATGATGTCAGGCTGGGAAACGTCCCGTGAGCTCGTGCCACTAACTGACAAGCCTTTTTAAGACATGAGAGAATAAACTCAGTTTTACAGAGTTTATATTAAACCCTGGAGGATTCAAAGATATCCTGAGGTGTTGTTATGGTGTTAATGAAGTGAGATTGACTCAGTCTCCTGGGAAACAACACACACACAAACAACACACACACACACACACGGACTAAACTTTACTTTAATCTTCATCCAGGTGAACAGAAACACCAGCTGATATAACAGAGTGTGTCACTCTGTGGTCCTTATACAGGCAAGAGTGAACGTGTGTGGTGAAAGCAAAAGAAAAGCCTGAACCACATTCCACACACACACACACGCACGCACGCACACACGCACACAGCCTGAGGCAGAGCTGAGGTTTCCAGGTGCTTGAAATTACATCACCTCCAGCAAAACTGTAATGATGGCTGAATGTGTACTTACTATGGGTTAGCATGTCATTATGGAGCCTATGGAGAGGCAGCGAGTGAGAATCGTTACCTGAGGACAGGTGTTCCTCCTGTTTCCAACATACCTTAAACCAAGCAAATCCTCCGCTGCCTGTAGAGCAGGAAATTATTATCATAATTGTGTGTCAAACACAACAGAAGAACATGAACACAGCACATCCAGTCACACACTTCTACTAACTAACTTCTTGACACACGCCCTGTGACCTCTGTGACCTCTGTGACCTTGGTTTTCTGTTGAGCGTCAAACTAAATGATGTACTGACAGAAAGTGACTGAGTATATTTCAAAAAGCAGCTACGACAAAGTCACAACTCGGAGCTCGTTCTGCAGGGGGTAACTAACGACAGCAGAGGACAGGAGGACGAAGTGCTGTCCTGTCCTCTCTGCTGGAAACACTGTCCTGTGTGAACTCACTAAGGAATGAAAGGACAAAGTTAAAGCAGGAGGAGAGCTTCTCTGCTGCAAAGCCATTAAAAGAACATTTCCTAAAGTCGCCCACGTTCGTTTGACCTCTCAGCACACGTCATGGTCGTTCCTCCTGAGACGAGCAGCAGGCGAGCGAAGCTGCACACTCTGACAAAACGATTTAAAGGTCAAAGGTTAAATCTCTACAGACAACAAACAGTCTCTCCTCTGTTCACTCGTGTCATAACACAGTGTAAATGAACCAGTCAGCACGTTTCTGTCACTTGTCATCTGTGCAGCAGAGACTGAACTCGTTCACACACACACACATGCGCACACACACACACACAGAGTGGAGTTATTTGGTTATTTTGGCAGCCAATCACAGAGCAGCCAGGCAGGGCTGTGACATCCGGGCTGTAGGGCGTGCGCACTTTCCAAGTCGCCTTAATTCTGGGGGCGCATTACACACACACACACCACACACACACACCACCATTATCTCCAGGGACACATATGCTGAGGACATGAGCTCATGGACACGGGGTCACGGGTTCATCACATCTCTGACAAACAAATGAAACCCACATGTTTAATGTTGTTACACAAACATATGAGGACCAGAGATCAATATAACATTGATCAGTATCATTACCAGTTAACACATGGTACACACACACACACCACACACACACCACACCTTCATCAATAGTCCGTAACGTGTAAATAATGGACATAGTCTCTGCAATGTCTCTGCTGTCGTCAGACTCTGACTCTCAGTTAATAACTGCGGCTGTTAGCATCGTTAGCACAGCTAGCCTCGAGCTAAGTCAACGCCAACTCATTTGCTGGCTAATTAGTTGACGAGCTGAACTAACAAGCTAATTAGCACTAGCATGAATGGCTGATATTACAAGCTCAGTCAGTTTTGAACCCAGGAGGAGACTTCATCATGTGATTCTTCACAAAACTACAAACAGGAAGTTAAATAAAAATGATTAAAACCGTTTTTATATCAGACTGTAAAACATTTTATTTCGGTTTGAACTTTGGCTTTTATTGTGTTTCTGAATCAGGATGTGATGGATGGATGTTCTCTGGTATTAATCAATTACTTTTACATCCACAAATGTATCCGTGTGTGTGTGTGGTGTGTGTGTGTGTGTGTGTGTGTGTGTTGTGTGTGAAGGAGGGGTGGAGCTCTAATGGATCATAATGAGCTGGAAGAAAAGTAATAAATAAGAGCGGCAGCAGCTGCTGAGTTGAGCAGTGGAACTGGTTTCACACTGGAAACAGACTGGGAACAGACTGGGAGTTTGAATCGACACTTGACAGGTGAGACTTTCACTCATTTACCGCAGGTTGTTGTGATAAATGTCAGGTGATAATCACACGTTGCAGTGGGCGACTGACTGGATTTTATGATCGATGGAAAGGTTGTGTTTGTTTCATTCATTCTCCTTCTGACAGTATCTCTGGTGTTTGAATCTATGTATCTATTGAACTCTATTTAAAGTCTTTGGCAGCAAGTTACACTGTGACCAGCGTATAAATGATTCATTATTCATGAAAATTTAATGAATGAATTAATGCAGAATCAACATTAACAATCAGTGGATGTCCTTTAACTCACATTTATTCCATGCATTACATTGACATGGTATAAAAATGAGCAGTAATCCACTCTCAGATCCGTCTGATCCTTTCACGACCTTGATGGACATTAATGACTGATGGTTAATGTTTTGTTGCTGTGACTTTTCATATGGTACAAGATGTTGTGACCAAATATGTTAACAACCATTAAATCAGATTCTAATGTGCTGTGTTCTTCTATTTTGTTGTGTTTTGTACTTTGTGACTTTGATCAATCAACTTTATTATGATTATATTATCAGTTATTGGCCAAACCACAAGCTGCAGATCTCACGTTCATCATCTATAGAGGAAAGTATGAATAAACTCTGTGTTGTTGTGTGTGTGTGTGTGATATCCTCAGAGTCTGCTGAACGATGGAGAGAGCCGTTTCTCTGCTGACTCTGTTTGTCCTGCTGCTGTTTCCTGTGAGGTGCTGGAGTGAAGACGAGACCTACGGGTCACTGACAGAGGTACAGACACAACACTGACCTGGTCACAGTCACATGTCTGCTCCCTTCACATCCTCCTCCTCCTCCTGCCTTCATCTTGTCTTCCAGGCTCAGCCACAGCGCGCGCGGCAGGACGCAGAGCAGAAGAGGGTCGACGACATTGACTACGGCACCTTCATCAGTCTGATGGGAAAGAGAAGAGCCGCTCAAACTGACCGTCAGTCCTCATCAATATATTTATATATTTGTAATAAACCACCAATAACTCTCTCAATGACACGTGATCAACTGTTGTTTGCAGCTCACAGGAAAGAAACATCTGGTGTTGAAAAAAGTAAGAACCTGAAGCTGAAATCAATGATCAATGAGCTGATCAATAACTTCATGATGTAAACAATAACTGTGTTGATGTTACAGGACATGAAGAGAAGGTGCTGGCTGATCTGCTGAGGAGGTCAAGTATCTATCTATCTATCTATCTATCTATCTATCTATCTATCTATCCATCCGTCTGTCTATCCATCTATCTATCTATCTATCTATATATCTATCTATCTATCTATCCATCCATCTATCTATCTATCCATCTATTTGTCTGTCTATCTATCTATCCATCTATCTATCTATATCTATCTATCTATCTATCTATCTATCTATCCATCCATCCATCTATCTATCTATCCATCTATCTGTCTGTCTATCTATCTATCCATCTATCTATCTATCTATCTATCTATCTATCTGTCTATCTATCTATCTATCTATCTATCATCTATCTATCTATCCATCCATCCATCTATCTATCATCCATCTATCTGTCTGTCTATCTATCTATCCTCCGTCTGTCTATCCATCTATCTATCTATCCATCCATCCGTCCGTCTGTCCATCTATCTATCCATCCATCCATCCATCTATCTATCCATCTATCTGTCTATCTATCTGTCCATCTATCCATCCATCCATCCATCTATCTATCCATCCATCATCCATCTATCCATCTATCCGTCTGTCTATCTATCTATCTATCTATCTATCTATCTATCCATCTATCTATCTACTGTCTGTCTATCTATCCATCCATCCATCCATCTATCCATCTATCTGTCTGTCTATCTATCTATCTATCTATCTATCTATCTATCCATCTATCTATCTACCTGTCTATCTGTCTATCTGTCTATCTGTCCATACAAGACTTTTATTTGGTGACATGGTGCTGGTGCCTATGACACAGTGATTAGTGACACCATCAACAGCTCAGTGGAGTTCACTGCGTCTACAAATGGCGGCAGTAGCTTGGTTTTCTTACAGGTAAGTCAGATTCGTCCAGGGGGCGTGGCGATCACGCCCGTGTAACATCAGCCGAGAAAACAGGTCGCACAGGTGACGTTTCCCAGGAAGATGAAGAATCTGTCCGAACAAGTCTGGATATGAAAGCAACGACTGATTCTTGTTACCAAAAAGCACGTCTGTTATATCTGCAGGTCAGTGAGCGTGACGTTTCAGGGCGTCATTTCAAATGTCTTCCTTCTATTGTTCTTCTGTGCACGACAGGAACAACTTGTCGGTGTGGACAGGTGTGATGATGACTCATCACCAGGTGAGGAAAACACTCACCAGCATCTGATCTGTCGCTGAATCCATCACCCGACGCCTCGTCCTCGTTCTCTCTCTGCAGGGTCCACGTTTGAGGACAGAGAGCGACACCTGTCTGACGTCACTGATGCTTCTTCGCCGTCACACGTCACGACGTGATGACGACATGATGTCACGTCATGTGATCTGATGCACCAACCCAAAAACAGAAATGTACAATAAAATATGTATTATTGGTAATGATTAAAGATGTTCACAGAAAACAACCTGTACACGTAAATCTGAAATATAAATACAGCACTGTACAGCTGAAGGAAAGCTGGAGACGCTTCAGAGGAGTCACAGGAACAGATGATGTGACAGATGTTTCGCTCTTCTGCCGCTGAAAGGTCACGTAAGGTCAACGAACATGTGCAGCCACTTCAACACAACACGCCGATGTGGTTCAAACCGGACTGAACATGCTCTGTGCTCATGTGCAGGAGGAAACACGGTCACAAAGGCATTTTTACAGGCGTCAGCTTCGCCTCGTACAACTTCAACAACCCAGGAGAATCAAAGGTTTCAGTGGTTTAAAAAAAAAAACAAAAAAGACAGAAGAAAACTTCTTTAAACACTAAAAAAGTGCGTTTGATTTTCATGTAAATTACAAATATGTTCAGTTCACTTCCTGTTTTTGGTTTTAACTCTGTCGCTCTCTCTGTCCGTGACGTTAGCTTAACAACATGTGGTGAGGAAACGTTTGAGTCGTTTCAAAAACACAGAAATGCGCCAACCACAAAAAAAAAAAAGTCTGGCTTCGCCCCACGATTTAAAAACCATACAATATTCATTAAAGTAACTCATCTCCCCAGTCTGGGAAAAAAGAAAGAGAGAGAAACAAAAACACAGCTGCTCCGAACAGCTGGATTCCCAAAGGCCACGCTCAGTTACACTGCAGCGACTGACTCCAGCTCTGCTCTCTGGTCACAGTGCAAAGTCATGTGCAGCTGTTGGCTCATACAATCTCAATACAAGGCACGAGCTAGTGAGTCCAATGGGAGGGGGGGGGGGGGGGGGGGTCTGGTGTCAGGAAGAACCAGGATGAACCTCGAGCTGTGCAAAAGTGTGTTTACTCTCTGTACACACAAACACTCACACACACACTCACTCACACACACACTGTCGTGAATACAGTTGTTAGTTTCTCGCTTCCTGTCCTCGGGCTCTTTGGCTGCTCTCAGTCACGTGGACTTTGATCTGGGGGGGGTTTGGGTTTGTAAATGTTCTGGACGTGATCGCTTTATTGATTCAATCATCTGTGCAAGTCAAGACAGATTTGATCACAGAGTGGGAATGATTATTAGTTATCAATCGATTAGTGGCTGAGCAGAACAATAATGTGCAACTATCAAACGTCCTTCTGACGATCAGCTGCTGCTTTTTTTTTTTTTCCTCCGACCTGATAGTTTTACATTTTTACAAACCAAACTAAAACTGATTAAAATAAACTATAATCATTGTTTGAAAACATTATCAGTTGCAGCCCCCCTCATTTAAAACTGGACTGAACCTGAAGATTGAGACAATAATGAGAATTTCTTCATTAGATGAATCTTCACAGAGCTCGAATTAAATGATCACTGACTAATAATCATAATAATCATAACAACAACGTTCCTGCAGCATCCAACCAGATTAAAAGCATCGACTCCGACCAAAGAGTCAGACACTGGTCACCTACAGATCCTCCACTGGATGCACAGGGTGAGGCACTTTAATCAAATATCATCTGGTTAATTAATCAGAAAAATTAAATTAATTAATTAATTAATTAATTAATTAATGAAGCAGCTTCACAACAACAACTTGAACCGACTTATGGTTCTTTTAAAGTTGAATCCTGAGGCAGAGCATCAGAGCTTCTGTCTCTTGTTCATGTTTTGTGTGTTTTTCGTCTATGTTGATCACATAGTCATCAGCACACACACACACACACACACACACACACACACACACACACACAGGTCACTGGGTCGTCAGTGACGAGCGTCAGATTAGATGTTGGGTGAATTTTGTTACATGCCGTTCAACTGGTTTATCACTTTATCGATTGATTGATGACATTGAATCTTCAAACTCTGACCGATCAGAGAAACTCTTCGATGTGTGACGATGACCGACGCGTCCAAAAGCCTTCGCCATCGCAGGGTGAACGTTGCGCCTCTCCTCCTGAGGACGGGCCAGCTGTGTGGGAGGTTTGAACCTGGATCAAACGGACTGGTTTTTGAAAACATACGAGCCAACGATGAAGAAGCACACGTCCTCTCTGCTCCTCATCACACCCACACCCTCCCTTACTTATTTGTTCACCGCGGCAACAGGAGGGTCTTTACCGGCTGCAGGGGGGGGGTCTGAGTCCTGCCCCTTTACAATCTTGGACAGGTCCTCACCCTCTCCTCCCTTCTTCCCTGAGGGGCCTCGATGTCCTCCTCCATGTCGGCAGTGCCCCAGGAGCCCGACTGCTCGGGGGTGTACCCTGAGGGGGCGGGGGGGCTGGTAACGGTATCTGTAGCCGAAGGCACGCAGGTGATAGGTGTAGTACTCCAATAAATACATCTGCGCGGCGTCGACGTAGTGGAAAGACACTGACAAGTCCGAGCAGCAGTTTGGACCCTGAGGAGAAAGAAAAGACAGAAAAACAGATTTTGAGGTTATGCAACGCGGCAGAGCATCAAAAGGTCACATGATGTTTTGTCATGAAATGGGCGGGACAAATACAGCTGATCAGCTGCGGCGGCGGCGGCGGCGTCACTTGCCATTGAGATCGGGTAGAAGTTGTAGCTCCAGTACCAGAAGCTTTTAGGGAAATTGGCCGTGAGGTGCTGCTCAGGGACGAAGGGGTGAAACGTCCCTGTGCACAGTGTCTCTGGCGTCTCGGCCACCACCCCCATCTTCTCCATGCACTGCCCCATGGCCAGGTCCTCCACAGAGGTAGTGTGAGTGCACTGTTTACTTTTAAAACCTTCCACAAACCGCCGCACCGCCTCCTTGCTCAGCACATACCCCGCCCTCCGCTCATGTAACCCTGCTGGGTAGGGCTTGAAGCGCCTGCCGAAGTAAATCGGCTCCTCCGGCGTGTGGTTTGCGAGAACCCACCGCAGGTTGTCCACCACGACGTACGTGTCGTCGTCGCCTTGAGGAACCAGTCGGCCTCGTGGCTGTGGTGCTCGTAGGCGTAGTGGAAGGCGCGGATGGTTTTCCAGTACAGCTGATCCCGGCCCTCCTTGGTCCCAGGCCCACGGTGGGGAAGTCCGGGTCCTCCACGGAGCTCATGAAGATCACGATGTTGCAGTGACGACTCCACGTGGTCTTGACGTGCCGCGCCTTCTTATCCAGGTTGCTGGGACCCGTCATCACCCAGCAGAGGATGCGCACCTTTTGTACAGGTCGTCGGCCATGCGGCTGTCCTCACCTGGGAAACACAGATCCAAGATTATCACCATGTAATTACAGTGACGTGTTGATAACGAACAGCACCAGGCTCCGGTTAAAGCTGCAGAGAGACGGCGAGGACGGATACGGAGACTTCTGTCTTTACTCGTGTGCAGGCTGAACAGGTTGTTGAAGCAGGTTCAGATTTTTACGTCAGCTCGGATCATCTTCAGGTCAGGTTTCACCACTCGGCCGTGATGCTGTGTGTGTGTGTGCCAGCCTGGACACACACACACACACACAGCATCACAGACATGTGTGGGAAAGCCAACACAAGTATCAAGGTGTTTGCACAGTCACAGCTCTTACAGACACCGAGATGATCTCTGCATCCTCCTCATCACCTGAGCCTGTCAACACTGAACCCTCCACCTTGCCCTGAACTGAAGAACACAACACACACACCACACACACACACCCCACCGCACTGAGACAAGTGAAGCACTCCCTCCTTGATAAATCTATATCCAATATTTATAATACACAGGAATGACCTTGTGTTTCCTGAGTGTTACAATCAACACAACGTATTACAATCTTTTGAAAGGTTAAATACTAAAGACAACACTGAGATGATGCAGCAGCTCCAGCAGCAGCAGCAGCTCCAGCAGCAGCAGCAGCTCCAGCAGCAGCAGCAGCAGCAGCTCCAGCAGCAGCAGCAGCAGCAGCAGCAGCAGCAGCAGCTCCAGCAGCAGCAGCAGCAGCAGCAGCAGCAGCTAGCAGCAGCAAGCAGCAGCAGCAGCAGCAGCAGCAGCTCCAGCAGCAGCAGCAGCAGCAGCAGCAGCAGCAGCAGCAGCCAGCAGCAAGCTCCAGCAGCAGCAGCAGCAGCAGCTCCAGCAGCAGCAGCAGCATCCAGCAGCAGCAGCAGCAGCAGCGTTCAGAGTAATGACTGGTGCAGCAGCTCATTTCACTAACAAATCAGACTTGTCAGACATCAGTACATCAGACATCTTCCCAGGCTGCAGTCAAACAACACACAAGAGGCCATGAACCTATTCTCTAACTCCAAGAAGCTGAACAAATCTGAGTTTCTGTGGAAAAGACAAATCTGTGGCTTCGTTTTAGTCTTTCCCAGTGAAGCTCTGTGGACTCGTCACTGTAGCTGCAGCGTCTGTGGAGAAACACAGACGCTGCCAAACAGGAATAACAGAGGTGTATTTGTGTTTGTTGTGTACTGGGTACGACATATTTCATAATGAGCAGTTATTCTGATAATCCATCAGTGGGGGGGGGGGGGGTGTGCAACGCCAGAAGTGTCACTTGCACAAAGGGCGAATGATTGCATTTGCAATAATATTGTGATTTTGTTTAGTGCCTGTGAAAAAGCTATTCAAACCTACTGGCCCCACATGAACATATATATATATATATATATAAGTATTATTCACATGTAGGACGACTCCTAAAGACCTGCAGGCCTCGCCTGGCTCAGGAAAGGTCAGTGTTCATGATTCAATAATCAATAAGAAAGACACTGGGCTAAAACTGCATCCATGGCAGAGTCGCAGAGAGAAACATGGGGGTGGGTGGCAGGGTGGTGGTCTGGGGCTGCTCTGCTGTCAGGACCCGGACGACTTCCAGAAACAGATGGATCCATGAATTCTGCTCTCTACCAGAAAATCCTGAAGGAGACAGTCACACGCTCCTGGGCTCCTCCACTGTGGTTCAGTGGAGACCCAGAGCACTAGCAGTGGCTTCGTAACCCTTTCCAGGCTGACAGACGCCAATAACGCTTTTCTTTTCACTTCGCTCCAACAGGAAGTGACTCTTGATTCAACAGGTCTGACGGGGATCAGGTCTGGGTGTGGACACAGAAATTACACGTAGCTTTCCAAAAACTTCAAGTGTGACAAAAAGTAAGAAATCAGGAAGAGGACAAATACGTTTTCACGGCACTGTCATGTCATGCAAACAAGAAAGAGCAGAGCGCACACGCCACACCGTTAAGTGCTGTCTACTGGCCTCAGGCTAGGTTGAACGTAGCGCTGTGTTAGCTGAGGACTGTTGCAGTAAGGAAAAGAAGAGCGTCAGGTATGCTGCACACAGTCGGACGTGCCACGCTGCAGCAGGTGGTGCTTTATTTAAACGCCTGCAGCTCCCGGCGTCACGCCGTACAGTGTTGACCGTCAGAGTCTCATGGGTGCGTTTCATTCATATAAGGCCTTGTCCTCACAGAGACGGAGCTTCTCCCGAAACCATCTTTTTCTGTTAGGTTTCCCGTTGTTGTTGTTTTTGTGTTTACGTCCACAGGCTGTATACGTGTATACAGTGTGGCTCAGGGTTCAGGTTAGAGCGGTGGGGGGCGTATGACGTTATTGTTCTCAAAGATCTGTTTGGATGTCGGGACGCTGAGGCTTTTTTTTTGCCTTTAATTGACAGGTTAGTGGAGACAGACAGGAAATGGGGAGAGAGAGGACTGTAGCCTCTGCACATGGGGGGCCTGCTAAACTACAGCGAGCTTCTCTCACTCTCTGAACATTTTGAAGGTTATATCAACACATATCTCTCATTACACTTCATTTACTCAGGAGGCTCGATAGTATGCATGCGTGTGTTTTGGCAGACCATGTATCAGACGCATAGATCAAATGCCTGAAATGAAGTCAAACAGCCTCTGCCAGACACCCTGACGGTACAGGTACATCGGTACAGGTACGTCAGGTGCAGTTTGGTCCTAACACTTGACAAAAGAAAGAAAATCCAGGTCTAATCTAGTTCTGTTATTAACTCATTATTCTTCTTACAAATAAAAAACACAATGAATTATATCGAACGTTTTAATGTTTGCAGACTGGGTTGTCATGTTTGACCTGTCAAACCTGGGAAAACAGGGTTTCACCTGGTTCAATAAAAAGTTCAAATAAATGCTCCTGGATTGTTTTACTGCTCTTCTGTGGTACAACTTTATTCCTGTAAATAAAACTAATCTGTGTAAACCTGTCAAGTTTATGGAGGCTGACATATGATCAAGTGATCTAATGACTCGGTAAGATCCGGTGGGGAAAAGGAAGCATTTGATCATTAAATAAATGATATATTATTATTATATATTATTATATTAAACCTAAAGGAGATGGAGTTTGAATGTGTGGTGTCCATGTATGTCGGTAGCTTCCATGTGAACCTACCTCTGTGGTGAGGGTGCTTCAGGTTGAACAGAGCAGATCTCTCCTTCTTCCAGACCTTCCTGTCCTCTCCAGCTGCTGCTGCCGCTGCTGCTGCTGCTGCTGCTGCTGATCGTCGTGGAGGCTGCTGAGGAGGCCGCTGGGCTGCTGAGCCCACACCCTCTCGAACCACAGCTGCCGCAGGAACACGTACAGCGTGAAGGTTCCCACCACGAAACTGCATAGAAGTACAGCCTGGATCCGAGGGCCTTCATGCTGGGTCAGCCGTCTCACCGTCAGCTCTTCAACTGGGGAAGTGCTGAAAATGAGAGGGGGGAAAAAAAAAGAAAAAAGTTTCACACAAGTTCAACGCCACAATGTCCCCGATCCAGAGCAGCAAACACTCACTGGGTATATGGTGTGTGTGTGGTGTGTGTGTGAGGGGAGGAGGAGGAGGAGGGAGGAGGAGGAAACGACAAAATGGGAACTATACGAGAGTGCGAGTTGTTGAAGGTACTTCACTCACCAGCTGTATCGCAGACACCATAGCAGCTTTCTTATCAGCCAGCTACTCCATCAGAACAGCAAACGTCCACTTCACCGAGCCCGACTGAACCACCAACACCGAACCGAGCCACCCCCCCCACCCAAACACACCACCTCCCTCCCTGCCTCTGTACCGTAACTTAGCTCGGCTAGCCGCTCTGAAACGGTGCTAACACTTACAGGCAGCCAGATTATCAAACACGTCAGCTAAAACCAGAGCCAAACCCCGGTGTCACGAATAATAAAAACCATCTTTAAATGTCCTTCTTTAAACCGGTGGTGGTGGTGCTGGTCTGGGTGTGGGCAGCAGCCGTTAGCTGACCCGGTAGTCCGTTACTCGGTCGACGCTGCTAACGTTAACTTCAGCGCTAAGTCAGCGAGGGTCTTTCCTGTCGCGTCAACAGCGAAAGGAAACGTTATAGTCACAGTTAGCGGACCGAGCGACGAGTCTGAGCGGGAAACGCCCTTCGGTTCCGTTTAAAAATAACAATAATATAAAAAAATAAAAAAATACGGAAGATGCCAGACCGAGACGCCGCCGTTAAACGCTCCCACAGCGGCGCATGAACTACACCGAGTCAACTGACCGCACTGCTTTACGTGCACCAACGGCTACTTCCGGTCAAGCTTTTCAAAAGAAGAGCGCCGTGGGCGTCATAGACAACGTTGTATACGGGGCACGACACAGGTGCTGCAGCCAGTGAGGGAACCCGTGGGAACCTGTTGGGCCCTGACCCACGGGACGTACACCATACACCGTACACCATACACCAGCAGCAGGGCCGGGAGGCTGCACGGGGCCTGGACATCAACACTGACATCCGGAGTTAACTGTGCTATTAATAACTAGCACAGATAATAAAAGGCACGTCAGGGCCATAAACATGTCGTTACTGAGGATTGTTCACTTACTGCAGGAACTGTTGCTTGATTTACACCATTACCAACAGCCCTATATTATACTGCTGTGAAATATTTACTCTACTTGGTGCAATAGTGTATTTTATTTATTTCATTACAAGTCTTTCTCTTCTGTATCTTATCCTCAGGCTACACGTGAATAACCTCTGAATATGTGCTGGTTATTGTTGAACATGAGGAATTTCATCTCATTTTTTTACATGCATCTTGTCACTTTGTTATTTTCCCTCTATTTTGTGACATTTTATGAGCTGATCAACTGATCTTCATCAGAATCTGATCAGACACATGATCAGACATCCAATGACCCTGATGCTTGTTCGTATGATTGCCAGTACAACCAACAAGGTGTTGCATAAAAATTCAGTAAACGTGCAAGTTATTTTTATTGCTAAACATCCAAAGGTTGTGTGTTTTATGACACACAGCAGGAGCTGCCGCAGTCTAAAACACTACAACACATGGTTAAGCAGCACCTGACGACCCTTTTATTGAGCTCCTGTCACACCCAGTTCTTACCTCAGGGAGAGCAAACTGAATGACGGACCTTGCCTTTGTTTGCAGGACACAATTAAAATCTAAATTCAAAGCTTTACTTTACCATGAAAAGAAATAGCTGGGATAACTGAAGCCTATGGTACTTTTTTTTTTTATTAAACAAAATAAACAGTACTTATATATACAAGGCAGCTCAAATGGACTTTTGTTAGACTATGAAGTTTCCTAAGAATACGAGTTAACTGGTCTTTTCTTCCTTTGTTGTAAAGTGTCACAATTACACACGTGTGTGCAGCTGAAGCATGACGCTCAGAATGACTGATGAGTGAAAAGTGTTGAGGCAGAAAAGAACCACCGCAGATCTACTTCAGGCTGCACAAAGGAGCAGGAGCCGGCGTCACAAACCTCAGCACGGTCTGAGTCTGATCCTGGAGAACCAGAACCATGAAGCCGATCACCAACAGGCTCAGTTTACCCCTGGGTTTCCCCCAGTCTAACTCATTTAAAGCGGAGGCTGAAAACAAACTAGTTTTGATGACACAGGAGAAGCCAAAGCCTCTGCTGGATGACTCACAAAAGGCCCTGATCAAACGACATCCTCAACGGTGGAGTGACACAAAGTTTAAGAGGCAAGTTCCACTAAGTAAAGAACACGCCCTCAGAGACTGGAGCACTTTTCTGATCTGGGCCCTGGACTCTGGAGTCTTTAGGAACAAAAGTGTCTGGGTGTGTCTGAACCACTTTGTACACTCGGTCGCAGAGTGAAACTGAACTTACAAGATTTTGCACCGTCACAAACTGTTTCACATATTTACTCAGGCAAATCAAGCCTCACTTCATTTGTGCTAATATACAACAATCAATTCAAAAACATATTCACGCAATAATTATGTACACGTTGATTTGCAAGTAGCGACAATTATACACAAACTGTACAAATTCAGCCTTTAATTACACTTCTGAAGGATCCTTAGAAAGTTCTGAGTCGATTCTGTTGTGGAACTCTTTGTTTTCCTTTGTCACATAAAATAAAAGTAAATTAACTTTTGTCTAAAACAAAGTTCATTCTCTTCCTACACTCCTTCAAGTGTTCTTTGAATCCCTTTAACAGCCCATGACAACCAAAGGGAAATCTCAAATTTCTCTGAGACAATACTAAGAGTGTGTGTTTTAAAACGCTAGGCTCCACAGGAAGGACGTGTACACACACACACTTCTGTAATCCTCTGCTGTGTTGCTGATATCATCACCAAACACAGAAAGGTGTCAGACGAGATCGAACTTAGATACAAACCCTTGAGTGTTGCTTTGTCTTTCACTTTTCTGGTGGAAAGTCTCTTGTTTTTTTTGTTTTTTTTTTTGATTTGTTGGAACTTTTGCCGAAGGAAACGTGTAAAACAAACACCAGGAGCGATGAAGCTGTGAACACACACACACACTGCGCTGCAGGCAACCTCAGAACTACACAGAAAATACTCAGTAGAACTCAGTGAAGGTTTCTAGAAAGGTAAATTTGTCACCTATCAAAACTGAATCCCGTCAAAAAGGGGAAAATGCATAACTCCATGTAGCTGCACACGTGCGGCCGACACATCGCGGTTTCAGCGTGCAACATAGAAACGGTGCCTGCTACAGACACATATGCCTATAGTCAAATACATGGACAGATTTTCTGAATGTGCAAACGAGTTGATATTATCTGCCAGTTTCTGTAGCAATAATTCAACCACGTGGGCTCTTTTTCCAAATTAGTTGCTGCACATCAGAGCCCCCCCCCCCCCGGTCTCCACAGGAGTTCAACATCACAAAAGGTGCACTGAGCACTGACGCTGGCGAGCGGCTCATATGTCCATGTCATCTGAGTCCGAGGGCTGGATGACTGCGACTCCTCCTGGGACTCACCCACACAAACCTATAGTTGTTCTCCAGCTCCTGCTGCCTCTTCTCCTCTTTGTAAACTTCTTCTGTGCCTCCAGTCTGGGGGGGTGAGAAGGAGCAGTATGTTTGAAAACAAACACAACCCTGTCATCTGTAAAACTCTTTCCCCTAAAAGAAACGCACACACTCAGTCGTACATTTACTACACAGCAGGGGGTCACGTTAACTGAATATTGATGATTTTGACTGAAAAATTTGAAGAAGGCATCGGCCATTTTGACAGATTGCCATCAACACCCTAGTGTTGACGTATGACCTCGTTGCCCGGCAGCTGAGGGTCCTGCTGTCTTTTAGATAACGTTATTTTGCAAAACTAACGGAGAAGAGTGCGTATGATCTGTGTGTAGCAATAAGTGTCAGTGTTGTTAGCAGGGGGGAATAGCTCGCCTCATGATAGCAGGCAGGCTGAGCTCAGTGAATCACTGTGCTGGCTCCCATTGTCCAGGTGGAGACTAGCTGGCATTACTCTAGTAATGTGAGTAAAAACAATTCTTTTTAAAAAAAAAAATAAAATGATGGGTATAAAATAGATTATGACAGGACTTTTATGACCCTGTCTCAAAATGACAGACAACTAAAAAGTCTAGTGCTTCCCTTGCTGCACAGAGCAAACATCACATCTTTATGATCAATATGAAGAATAGTCACAGCTTGAAAGAGTCCGTTCATCACATAGCAGTGTCTGCTCAGGGGAACAGCACACAGCTCGTCTCCTGCTGTTTAATGTTTGATCAGATCTGTAAACTCGTCTTGGCAATAAAATGACCTTCTTGTTTGTACTTCGTCCAGTTACAAACTAGCTGTTCATGAACTGATGAATTGAAAATTAAGTCCAGGTGAAAACAGAAAAGTAAAAAAGTACATATGAAAACAAAAGAGGATCATTTGATGTTCCTGCAACAGTAATAAATGCACAGTTGTGTTTGGAAACCTGGAACCTGCTAAATAAAAAAAACAAAACAATCGTCTGTTGTTAAATATAAAGCTACAGCTGCAGCAAACAAAGGCACAACACTTCAGCTCACGGTCAGTAACCACGACAGTTCAGAGCAAAAACAGAGTTCACACCCACAAGGATTCACAGCAGCAACAAGTCAGAGGTGTAGTACCAGCAGATTTATGAGGAGCTCCTGAAGGACTTGGTGTCTTCCTCAGTCAGCCACTGGTCTCCCGCCTCCTCTGCATTCTTTCTTGTCAAGATCTTCACCTCAATTTTAACCTGTCGGGAAAAAAACAGAAAAGAGAAAAAGGGGGGGGAGGGGCTTTATAATAACATACATGTACATACAAGTTGCTCTGAACAAGAAAACTGTGTTAAAGGAGCAAAGTCTTCATGAAGAATGGTGGAGACGAGGAATGGATGAAAAAGAAAGATCACACATGACGGACGCACACACCACACTGTCAGAAATTTGTGTTATCATGATCCTTAGTTTTGCAATTCTGTTACAAAAGAGAAAAAAAAACCTAATTGAACAACGTCCTGCTGCTGATTTCAAAATATAGGTTATTTGATTACAGCATGAAAGGGTGAGAAATCTTCATACCATCCACATGATGGTTGCATTTTTGAAAAAACTGAACCTTAGAAACCTGAATCTAGACAGTCGTATGCTTTTCGACAAAGATGAGGAGATAAATACAGAGCTGAGTGTTCCAGATAAGAGATGAAAGAAAAAAGGCGTGAGTGTTTCGGGCACTCCTCCCCTTCATACCTTCGGCCTTCAGTCCTGCTTTCTCTAGCTGCTCTTTAACCACGTCCTTTATGTGCTGCCATGGGGGTCTCCTTCGCCCATTCCTGAACTTTGACCTCCCCATCAGGGCTGCTGCCGTCTTATACTAGTAATTTTGATCTTAACATGGTCGTCAGTTGCTTGTTCTGGGGTGACGAGACAAAAGAGGGACAAACAACAAAGTTCACCTCAAAAACCCGTCAAGCAGCGCCACAGGATGGAGGAGGTAAGAGCCAAGAAAATGGAACCAACACACCATCTCATGCATCACATGTGTCACAGGTTTGATTCGATTGTTTTTGTTTTGACTCACTTACTGATCATCGGCAGATACATCAATGGCAGCAGAGGAGAGACTAACCACATAACTAGCCACAGAAATTCAAACTATCATCAGGTTCAGATTGTTTCTGTATCAGACTTTTGTCTATGTGTGCATCTATTTGGGATGAGAATGTCATAACAAGAATGAAATATGAGGATGATGGAGGTGGACATGGAGGGGAGGGGGGGGGGGGG